>WOVY01013872.1:0-47981 GCA_013436015.1 Rhipicephalus annulatus | reverse complement strand
ATCCGATTGAGATGAAACTCTCAGTGACGTACATAAAGAGAGGGAGTCTGTCATTATTATAGCAGTGTGGGGTGTGCAAAGTTAGTTTTTCCGTAGTGCTAGAACAATTACCAAAAGTTCAGCAGCCTCAAAACTATGGTGTAAAGTTCGTAGTATTACTACTTAAAACGACCAGTCAAGTGAAGAAAAGTACATACCTACTCTTTCTTTCTCATCTATACTGAAACATCAGTGGCTATTACAATATTTGTTTTTCCAATTGTGCAAGGTAATCTTGCAAGCGGGCTATTTAGGGACCCTGCGTGATTAAAATTTAGGCTTAGAGGGGAAAATTTTCTGATATTCAATTACGAGATTTCGATTCGTCTCGTTTGCTGCTGGTATATCTTGAATTTTTACGTTTATTCTGCCTAGTTGGTTTAAATAAAATTAATTTGTGGTACATGAAAACGTGGCCAATGAGCAAGAAATAAAGAGTCTGGGTTGTTGATGACTAACATATTTTGATCGTCTTACCGAATAGCTATAAAATTTGAGATAAGCCTGAACCGTCAGGATACGGAATTGACAGAGGGCAAATTGGTAAGCGCAACCTCCTGGTACAAAACATTGTTCGTAACAAACTTAAGAAGACCTAGGCATAGTCGCAGGGCCTCACCCTCCAAAACCATCAAACAGTTTATGCTTATAAGCTGGCCCACCAGAGAATGACAGACATCCAATTCTAGTATGGGACGCATATACATTTTGTAAATCATAAGCAGAGTGTCCCTGCGTAAAGCATAGTGTCTACTGCTCAATCTGCAAATCATGCCTAAGGCACCTTGTGCCTTACATGCCCTACTTTCTGTGTGAGGAGTTCAGTTTAACTTATCATTATATATCATTGCGAAATATTGAAGCCACTCAACTTACGGAATAGGCTCTTCTTTAAAAACAGATAATAATTGACATCAACAAATAGCGACATTGAATTTTTGTTTATATTAGGGACATGCATATTGTCTCTAGCCAACCCTCTAGCAAATCATATACCTCTGCAGTTTTTTATATAAGGAAATGAATGTCAATGACTGCTGCGAAGAAGGGAAAGTCATCAGCATACACATATACATGTGTATGTATGTGATATGTGTATGCTGATATGTGAAATATGTGGCTGTTAGGGATTGAACTATTAGGATACTGAATAGTATTGGAGACAAAAGAGCCTATTGGGGAACTCCGCAAGTTTGTTTACATTTTATCGAAGCGAAGCCATTCTTAAAGCAATACTACTCTCTTGCGCTCATAAATTCTCCCAGCCACGCATCAATGTACTTTCTTAACATCTGGCTTAGAAGTATCTCAAATATCAATGAACATTCCACATTATTATATGCTGTGGCTGTGTCCAAAGTCACTAGAGCAGCATTTGTCTTCTTTTGCGAGCAAGTTGGATGCGGCTTTCTAAATCAGCGTGGGTACATTATATTGAACAGTGTTACTGAAGCCAACTAATTAGGGGTTAAATAATTTATTTTTCTGACATCCAGCTTGTAATTCTCTTACGAAGTCACCCTCTCAAGAAGCTTTACCATACTAGAAGTACTGGAAATTGGTCGTATGTTTTCTATGGTATAGCCTAAGCCATGTTTCTTCTGTATTGGAATTATTTTTGCTAATTCTTGATCATATGGAATCCAGGCGTGTCTTAACGAGTAATTTTACGTGTTCGTGAGGCCACGTGGTGATAATTTAAATACCAATTTTATCATGGCAGCTGTAATTCCGTCTGGAGCAGGAGCTGATGAGGGTGAATTCCGAACAACCTGGGCTGATTCTTCCATAGAAACTTTAGTAAAATCTGTTGTTACCATGGCAGGTCTTAGATCATACAACTTGTTTGTGTGGAATTGACACTCTAGTTCTTTGCGATGATTTCCAAAGATTTCGTCATATATTTGTGCGACATGATTTCACAGAGGGCATTATTGGAGAAGGCAGAATTTTACGCGATCTGAGGAACCTAAACAGGGCACTTTTGTTCTAGTGTTAGAGAGATAGTCATGATAATTTCTATCATATCGTCTTAAGCTAAGAAAACTGTGCGCATAAAATTTGTAGCATAAAACTTGTAATCGGACCAATTACGACGTGGACATTTATTGTACAAAAGCTTTTTCCACGTGGCCAGTCGTCGTTGGTTATCCGCGCGCACTCAGAATTCCACCACGGACTGTGACTAATTCAAGCTTTTTTATAGGTTCTTTTGAGCAACTGCACATAGTCTCATAGCTTTTGTGTCTTCTGTCTCTTCAGAAGTGAAACGGTCAAGGCAGATTTATGATCTTGTTTAAATTTATTATAGTTTAGTATTACTTGGTTCTAACTGCATGAAGGTGTTTTAGGACAACCATATCAAATATTACTGGCAAGTGATCGCTGTTGGTAACACAATCAAGAGGGTCCATGACAAACTAGTGAGAGAAGAACTAACAAAACTTAAATCCAAAGCTGAGCGAGGCCATGCCACTAACAAAAGTATGTGTTCGGAGAATTGAGGCACGATAAATCGTTATCTGCCGTCCACTTCCACAATCGTGTACCACAACCTATTGGTTTGAAAACCCCAATAAGTATGGTGAGAATCGAAAACCACCCACCAGAATTTTATCTCTACAACAAGATGTCAGTGCAACGCTCAAACATTGCGTTTCTAGAACCCTTGTGGGGAAATACGCATTGACTAATAAGAAAGGCAGGACACCTGTCAAAGTGATTTCTAAGGCTAAAATTTTGCTTTCCAGTGACATATGCTTATACACGATTTTAGCCTTTAGACTTATTTTATTATTATTAAAAAATGCCTAGGCCTCTCCTTTCGATGGATAGTCCAGACGGAAGATTTATATATATTTAATTGAAAGGTACGATGTATTAAAAGCCAGGTTTCTGGTAACGCAATTATATCTTGATTGAGTTCCGATGCTAAGAATGATAAATATTTTACTGCTGAATGAATTGATCGGCAATTCCAGTGAAGATTGTTAAGTGACCCTTGTTAAGTGACCCTATGGTAAGGCTAAAATCGTTTCGGTGACTGTCTTATTTAGGATACTGTCTTTTAGAAAGTCGACTTTAGATTGGGTGTCCTTTTGGTATTTCTTGAACTTAAAGTGGCTAGGCTGAGTACCTTTTTTGCTCAAAGGGGATCTTGAGCACTTTAGTGATCGGGGGGTCTATATCTATTTCATCTGATTCCGACATGTCTTTCCCGGTAACTTTGCTTTGACCCAGAGTGAATTCAGTAGATGCACTCTCTACTTGATCACCCTGTGTGAGGTACCTGAGATTACCTCTTTTGAAGAGCCTTTATACTTTCGCTGTTGTAAGTAGGTGGGTTGAGATTTTCAGCTGTGCCCAAAAAGTGGGCTACTGGCTCTTTTCGGCCTAGTCTTGTCGTCGTCCACGTCCATCACAAAAATATTCATGCACGTGAGACACAAAAAAGAGGTTTCACATTAGAGTGAAAAGAATCGCAATTATGATTGAACGTTATGAAATACCTTGAAGCGAAACACTTCATCCTAGTCTCGATTTCAACGCACACATTATGAGTTTTTTTGTCGAAGCTTACTGTCCGCTTTTATAGTCGTCGGAAAACCACTGCAATTTTCTAACCATCAGTGCATGTGAATAAAAATGATTTACGACAACAAGCAAAATTATAATTATGGAGACGCAGTACAAAACGCGTATAAGCATAGACTTTTTATATTCGTCGGCCACTACAATGTAGAAATTACAGACCTTAGGACTGAGCTTTGTCGGCAACTAATTCTCACTTTGTGTCATTCTGTAAATTATATATGGGGCGACGGGTAGCACAAAAAGCAGCGAGCGCTAACGCTCAACTAGCGGTGGCATTGACGCTGACGCTCATCACGGCGTCAAGACTTTACGCTGGAGAGAAAGATCAGAGGCACAAAGCACGCTGTGGTGACCAGGTGCTTCCTATCAGAGCATGCCTATCACTGCTGATGGGCACTGAGACAGAAAACTGCGATTAGACTCAGACTCCCGCAGTTCGCCTTTAGTTAACGCGCAAGCTGCGAATTTTTATTGTTCAACAACACACAGGGGAAATCTCCCACCGGCACTTCCCAGGCGCCTACTGTGTCGGTGTTTCGAGGCAAATAAGGTGAACGGGACGTGCATGCAATGTAAGGAAATTTACGCCGCACAACGGATTGAACTAAAATGGTGAAGATGTTTGGTGCTTTGTGGCGCAAGGACAATTTGATGGCCAAAGAGTGCCAGTTCATGGGACAAACGACGTAGACAATGATTAGAATGAGCGGCTCTATAAGGGCCTTAAATTTTCTTGCGCTAGAGCGGGTAGAAACACAGAAGTTATAAAATCATAACCATGCCGTGAAAAGTTTGTGGTATTAATGAATGACGAAAGTTTGTGATGATAAACACCATGGTGGACACGTACGGCATTAGCACAAGTGCCTCGACAGTTCAGACCCTTGCGTCCAAGGGCCATGAGGCAAGTGCTTTGTTGAGTGTAGCCACTGCAGCGGAGACTCTCTGGTGAGGTCGTGCTACGGAATGCCCAGGTTTATGATATGAAATTTACGAACTTATCTCAAAAAAGCTAACAACGATTTATGTGTGAAAAGTGGTTCCCTTCCGACAAACATTGCAGGATGAAGTGGTATCTGTTGTTGGTAGGGTAAAAGAAAGTGTTGCCTTATAACAAGTATAATTCTTTACACTGGATGAGGATGTGAAGTACGGTGAGCGCTTATTTACATCTATCAGTTAGAGGTGGATCGCCATCAGACAAAATAAATGAACGTGTAGTGTATGTATGTCCTCTTCTCAACCTTGGTAAGTATTACTTCTGTGTGGCATGATTTTGATACTGGCCCCCAATGACCAAGTCGCGGTATGATGATAAGCAATTCATTACCTGTGGGTGTGTCAGATGTGCTCATCCCTGAGCTTTCGTTTCAGAAATAGTTTCAAGTCGAGTGCAGGAATTGGTATCAATGTATTGGTAGCGGTTTTGTTGGCGGATACAGCTAGCTGGTCCACCAGAACGTTGCCTTGTATTTCGGGGTGCCCTGGCACCCAGCAGACTTCGTTGCTTGGATGAGTAGACTGCGCATAAGAGTGAAGATAGAGAAACAAGGATAGTGTTTTTGTACTTTTAAAAACTTTCAGAGCTTTTAATACACTTAGAGAATCAGTATATGCTACAGTTAAACCTCATTATAATGAAATTGGAGGGCCGCCGCTATTTGCTCGTTATAACCAATGTTTCGTTATAGCCGTAGCAGGCATTTACCGCAAATATTATGCACTGTACGTACCCAAAAAAATAGCGGGCGAAATAGCATCCCGCCGCACGGTGGTATGCAACAAAATAACCACATTCCCAAATAAAAAGGAAAAAGTCATGCACCTGTTTTAATGCACTTCAAATAAGTCTGCATTTCAGGCAGACTTAGCTGCAAAGAAGTCCGTAATTGGACGTTGATGCCTCTTCCTGATGCGAACGATGGCTCGCTCAGCTGCGACCGCAATGTTCAAGCCGTCTTCGCCGCCCTCGTGAGCGCCGAAGTAGCAGTGCAGTACGTCAACCGTGTCTAATGCCTCCGACGCCGTCGGACGTTTGTCTCCTGTTCGTCGACAGAGTCATCGTCACTGGTTTCGTTACGATGACTGACAGCGCGCACAATATCATTATGCAGGAGCTGCTCCGTTGCCACCACTTCAGAGTCCGCACTCACATAGTCGAAAAACGACTCGCTGTCGGGCACGACAACGGCGTCACGAAGTGCCGTCCATGATGCAGCGACTTCGTCTGATGTGGCAAAACCGTCCGGCACTGTGGGCGCGTCTGATAGCTCATCGCTGGCGTCTGGTGTGGCGGCAAATGAGGCGTGCCGAGAGCAGTTTGTGATCGTGGTCGCCGTCACCCTCATCCACGCCGCCTGAAGCATTTCGAGCGCAGCATACAAGTCAACATCGGTGTCTCGCTTCATCCTCATGTTGAGCAGGAGCTTGTCTATCGCGCGCTTGCGGTAACCTGCCTTCAGCGACATAATCACGCCTTGGTCAAGCGGCTGTAATTTTGCTGTGCAGTTGGCAGGAAGGAACAGCAGCTTGATGTTTTGAAGCACGGCAGCGGTATGGTGGGCGGTGCAGTTATCTTAAACAAGGCACACCTTGTGGTTCGCCTTTGCCAGCTTCTCGTCCCATTCGCAAAGCCATTTTGAAAAATTCGCCCTGGTCATCCAGGCTTTGAGATTGGCTACGTACTTGACTGGGAGCTGCCTCTTTCTCTTAAAGCAGCGAGGGGATGCAGTTTTGCCAATTACGAAAATTGGCAGCTTCTCAAAGCCGGTCATGTTTGCACAATGTAGCGCAGTGATCCGCAGCTTACTTTGTTTGCCGCCATGGCACGGCTCGCCTTTGAGGGCTAACGTCTTGTGCGGCAACATCTTGAAAAAGAGAGCGGTTTCGTCCGCGTAAAAATATTCTCCGCGCTGTATTTTTGTAGCACCCGCACGATGTTTTCTTTCGCCCACTTGGTAGCCTCTGCTTTGTCGACAGATTGCGATTCGCCGCAGACCGCTCTCCCGACAATGTCGTGGCGCTGCTGGAAGCGTTGGAGCCGACCCGAACTTGCTTTGAAGTTGTCATAGCCCATGATGCAGGCAAAGTCTCTCGCTTTTCTTTGCAGCAAGGCGCCGCTCACAGGCAGAATCACGGCCGCGTGTCCAAGAACCATTTAAAAACGGCCCTTTCGACCGCTTCAAAGGCAGGTGCCCTCATCCTCTTATCACTTTCTTTCAAGCCACGTGCAACAGCGTCGATGATGGACTCCTGCTTGCTCAAGATGGTTGACAATGTGCTCGTCGATACGCCAAAGTCTCTTGCCACGTTGCCTTTCTTGGTCCCCGATTCGACGGCTCATAGCCGCCTTCTGATCTAGCGTTATGCGCTTTCGCTTCCCGCCTGACGCATTCATGTTGCTGGAATCACGAGCGCAGCACGATAACAGATAAGGCGGAAGCGATCGAAAAAGAGAAGAAACACGCACTCAAAAGCAACGCGGCTCACGTAGGCGAGCGACAACGCTTGCAGAGAAAGTGACTGTGAAGAGGAAGGGGCAGAAGGGGCGCTCTTTTGCGCTGCCCTCTATGATCCGGTTGCTCAAGGAGAAGGGGGTATGTAAGATTAGGAAGCGCACCTCAGCGCCATGAAAAAGAGGAGAGAGAGAATATAAAGAAGACACAAAAGAAAAGAAAAGGGCGAGACGTTGGCGGAGCTGCGGAGCGCTCCGCTGTCGGTGGTAGCCAAGCGGCGCACGTGCAGCGATCTCTCCTCTGGAAACAGCACGTGCCGTCTGCTTTGCGCGCGTTGCTGGAGGGCGCGTATCGGGATTTTTGTACTGCTAAATACTGTTCTCGCGTTGCGCGCCGTCTCGAATTCGCGTTGTGCACTGTCGTGACATCGGCTCAAAATTTTACTTCCTAACAAAATCTGTTCGTTATATCCCATAACAGGCCAATTTATCCTCGTTAAAACGAGGTTTCGAATACATTGGTTTGTATGGGGACTTTCACGGAGAATTAGGATTTGCTCGTTATATCCATTATTTCGTTATAGCCAGTCTCGTTATAACGAGGTGTAACTGTATTGCCTTCTGTAGTTTTATTTCTTTAATGTGTTGAATGGCCGCAAGTATCGCATAAGCTTCGCTGGTGAAATTACTTGTGTCAGAGTGCAGGGCGCCGGCTTCCAAAAAGAATGAACCGACGACCGCGTACGAGACAGAAGTGTTGGTCTTGGAAGCACTTGTAAAGAACTCAGGACATGTGTATTTATATTGTAGTTATGTGCAATCGGTGCGTGCTTTGTAACCTCAAAGAAAGACAAGTCGCAATCTATCGCCTACCACTGGCACGATGACAGGAATACTGCGGGAGCCAATAAACGGTGTTCAAGTGTCACACTGGTTTTCTTCGCTGGCCCCTCACACGGAGTGAGTAGGACTGCCTCATAGAAAGTCGTTTTTCAAACACAGCAAGACTCGAGGTGTCATTAATTGTGGAATAGCCAGGATGTTCCTCGTCTGCGTTCACTTTAAGATAATATTTAAAGACATGTAACATCTCTGTAGGTGGAGCGACCATTCGTTTGATTTCACGTACAGGCTTACAACAGGGCTTGTGCGGAAAGCACTCGTAGAGAGACGGATGCCTAGATGATGAACAGGGTCAAGCACTTTAAGGGCAGTAGGTGTCGCAGACTTATATGTTATTGCACCACAGTCTACGCGGGTACGAAACAGGCTTGTGTACAAATTGATTAGACACTTCTTGTCAATTCCACACGTACTGCGTTACAACGCTTTGAGAAAATTCGTGGCTTTTATGCACTTGTTTTTTTAGATACTTGATGTGTGGTGTGAAGGTTAGCTTGGCGTCCAAGATTAGATCTAATAATGTGTTCAGTATTACCAGAAAGACGCTGCCCATGGAGTTGAATATCGGGTTTCGCATGAATGGCTTCCTTTCTGAAGAACAAGACACACGTGCTTCTTTGTGCATTAAGCCATAACCCGTTTTCTTCTGCCCAATTGGATACTTTGTTCAAACTAAGCTGAACCTGCCGCTCATACATGGCAAGAATACAAGACTTGAAACCAAGCTGAACGTCGTTGACATACGTACGATAAAACATATTCCGAGGAATGGACAGCGTCAAGGAATTCATAATAATAATAAAACGTTTGCATCTAAGTACACCACTTTGCAGCAGGCCTGTTTTTTGACAAATGTTTGGGAAAGAACGCTGCCTACTCGAAAGCGGAATGTCAGGTTTGTACAAGTAACAATTAATTATAGTAAACATTCTGCCACGCACGCAAAGATTAGACTGGTTTCTTAATATTTCAAAGTGCCATGTTGCATCATAAGCTTTTTCGATGTCAAAGGACACAAAAAGAAAATGTTTCTTGCGGACGAAAGCATCTCTGATATGTGCCTCAATACGAACAAGGGGGTCGGTGGTGGGGCCACCCTCTCGAAACCCGCTTTGAAACGGGTCGGGCAAAATGTTTGTGTGAAGAAAGTGTACAAGTTGGCAGTTGATCATTTTTTCGAAACGTTTGCACATGCAGCTTGTAAGTGCAATAGACCTATAGCTCGAAACTAAAGAAGAATCCTCGCCTTTTTTAAATTGGGAATAATAATAGCCTCTTTGCACGAAGTAGGGATAGCGCCAGAAAACCAGACGGCATTGTACAAACAAATTGAAGTTTTTTGCGTATAGGTCGGCAGGGTTTTCAACATATCGTACAGCACTTGGTAAGAACCTGGGGTGGAAACACTGCAAAAGCTTAGTGATATCTGGAGCTCAGCCAAGCCTAAAGACTGGCAGTATGCTTCCTGTTTTGTACATTTGTGTTCTAGTTTCTACTTCTCAATTCTTGTTTTATGTTTTTGGAAAGCATCAGTAGGGTTTGACGAGCTGGACACCCGTTCGACGTGTGAATCCAGGAAGTTTGCCTGATCTTGAAAGCTGTCACCATGTTTGTTTACGAGTGGGAGTGAGTGTACTTGTCTTCCTGCTACCCTATTAACCGTGTTCCAGAGTTTAGCCTCTTGTGCATATGAGGTGATCCTTGGTGAAAACTTGCGCCAACTTTCTTTCCTGGCCTGCCGACGCGTCTTCCTGCCTTGGGGTTTTATTTTATTAAAGCTGTCAAGATTGTCAGCTGTCGGTGAGTTCCGCAGAAAGCTGCATGCCCTGTTCTGCTCCTTTCGCGCATTTTGAGATTCAATGTTCCACCATGCCACGCGTCGCTTGCCGGGCAGTCCAGATGTTTACGGAATGCACTTCGCTGCTGCGTCAGTAAGAAAAGCTGTGAAGTACTGCACAGCCTCATATACGCCCCAACAGCGTATGTCAGTCCAACGTATGTGGGTAATGTTATAAAATTGTTCCCAGTCAGCTTTGTTTACCAACCTTTTGAGAGAAATTGGAGGACATTAGTGTAAGGTTGGTGTACTCAAATATAATAAAAATTGTCACTTTATATGGATTATTTATGACTTTTTATTACAGTAATGGTACAATTGAAGGACATGCGATACTGAGCTCTATGGAGTTTTGTTGTCAAGTTTGTAATATGTTGCCTCTTTCTTATTAAACAGGCAAGCACCTGATGAAAAGAGGCACTGTTCAATAACACGACCTCGTGCACCACAGTGATAATCACCCCATAGGCCACTAAGTGCGTTCAGGTCCCCTTAGACCAAATAGGGTTCAGGTTGTTCGTTTATTAAAGACTAGAATTCACGTTTTTCAAGACGGTGAAGCAGAGGTATGTACAAAGAGAAGACGGTGACGAGCTTGTTCAGAATAACTGCTCTCACAGCTACCGCCTCGAGGGAAGTTTGAAGGCGTAATTTTGTACATGCTATCTCTTGACTAACTATAACAGCGACACCAGTGTATGATAGCATAGCATCATCTTTATTCTTTTGGAAGATTACGTAGTTACGTAGAAAGATTGTGTTTATTCGTTTTTAGTGAGTCTCTTGTACACACTGAACTCTAAGATTTTGTTCATGAAGGAGTTCTTGCAAATCATCGAGGTTTCGAATAAGGCCTGGAATGTTCCAATCTATTTATCTGTCTGCATATTAAAAAGAGGTGCTGCTGTGTTTACAGAGAGTACCCTGTCATAGAATGAACTTGTTAATTCAGGTGACAAGCCTGTCGTCCGTCCCCGTATTTAGCTCTTTATTTTTCTTGGCGTGATCCTAGAGGCCGCGCTGCTCTTTTGCCACCAAGGGTACCGTTGTATCTATTGCCACCTCGGAGGTACTGGATGCTCGTACACGTGAGCTGGTGGTTCAGATTGTAGGCCTAACCATGTGAGGTGGAGCCTTGAGACCAGAGAACCCTGGAGTCGCCGGTTTCGAATCGCTAGGCGGCAGAGTAGACAACTACTGCGGTCTTGAAGACAGGCACCACTGCCGACGGCTCGCTCTATTCTGGCCGAAGGAGAGGCGAGAGATGGTGCGGTGCCCCCTGACGCGCCGCATCAGCACATGTGGGGCCATAAAATGGCGACACTCTTCTTCTTGCTTCTTTTAATGTGACGTTTTCTTTAATTTTTCAATGTGATGATATCATTTTCTTTTTCAAAATGAACAAGACCTTAGTATGTGGCATGATTTCTGCCACACTTCTCACAGTGTGACATTTCTTTGCACTTGTAAGAATTGTGGCCTGACACTCCACATTGTGCACAAGTTTGGTAACCACGACAGCTTTGTGAGCCGGGGCCATACCTCTGGCATTTAAAACAACGACGTGGATAAGGTATGTATAGTCTGATCGAAGTCTTCGTGTACCCAGTTTCAATAGTTTCTGGCAGATTACTGGAGGCGACCGTGAGTATAAGGTGTTTTGTTGGTGTTTTCGTGTTGTCTCTCTTGATAATAATCCTCTGTACATTTGTCACATTTTGTCTCTTTCAACCCTTCAGAAGTTCTGCTTCGGTCGGGCCAAGCAAATGAGGGTCAGATACCACCCCATGAGTTGTGTTCATTGATCTGTGTGGTGTTACAGTGAATGGAGTGTCACAAAAGCTGAAAGACTGTGTGGCTTCTCAAACTGTTGTTTTTTCGAGAAGGAGGTCTCCGCTGAACATTTTGGCAACTTTGTACCAGGTCCCATGAGTTTCTGTAAGACAGCTGGCTACTACAGAGGATACAGTCTGGCTTGCTTGCCACTCTTCTCACATGAAAATGTGGGAAGTTTTCATTTGATCGGTTTAAATAGCCAAAGTCTTCGGTGTGTACTCGCTTTAAGGTGGTACGATCGCTCAACTGGGGAAAAGCCCTATGCATGCCTGTTTATTTTTCTTCATAAGCCTTGGCGGCCACCCACCACGGAGCCCGACGAGGGGACGCTACAAGTTAGCGGTTGCTAAAACCTTCAGACGCCAGCCGTACAACGCTACTATCACCCAGTGTGCCGAGATCAAGGTAGGCTATTTGCAAAGGGTTAACCCTAGCCGCCCGGAAGTTTGGAAGTAAACAGAAGATAAAAGGTGATAGGACAGATAAAATGTGAAAGATAAAGACGAATATGTAGGAAGAGGGAGATAGGAAAAGGCGACTGCTGATGTCCCCTGGGTGGGTCAGCCCAGGACTGCCGTCTACATGAAGCCGGGGCTAAAGGGTTGTGTTGCCTCTGCCGGGGGGCCTTAAAGGTCCAATCACACGGCGTCGACTCAACCCCCAGAATCCCCTTTTCCCCGAACACGCCTCAGCCGCGCATGGCTAGGCGTGGAAGGGAGTCGAAACCCACTCGTTAGCTCGGGTGCCTGGTGTCACTACACACCAAACACCTGCTTAAGCAGACGCCTGTGCAGGGACAACGAATTTAACGAGATCATAAAATGCGTCGCATCTAAAAGGTTTAAAATACACTAATATCAATCATAATCGTGACGGAACAATGTAAATCTAGAGTACGTGAATACTTTCAGTGGTATATACTTCAATACTTTCACTGGTATACTTCACCGCAACTCTACGGGAGAACTTTGTGCGCTGTGAGTGGCGGCCGCGGAGCCATGCTGCATCCAGCCGCTCGGTGGCGTTAGCCACCGCTTGATCTAAACGGTACAGCAAGTAGTTTAAAGGCTGGCGATGCACATACTAAAGGAAAGACTACAGACATGGGTGGAGAATAAGAGGTTGCTGGGAGAACTACAAAATGGGTTCCGTAAACGAAGGATGTTGGAGAACAATCTGTTTTCATTCATGCATTGTATTGAAATAGCGAGAAAAGAACGCAGGCCCTTGTGGCTGGCTAGATACTAAGGCAGCTTACGATAGTGTTATTCGGGAAGACTTGTGAGGAATACTGGACACACTATATTTAGAAGAGGGAATAACTAATCCTATAAAGGATATTGATAAAAGTAACAAAGTAGTAATCAAATGAGAAGTCATTTATGCTGTGTCTATAGGAACTATAGGCAACATCAAAGAGGAGTCGACTCGGTTTCGACCTTTGGTTTGCCAAGCAAGAAAAACGCATTGAACAGTCCCTACCAGCATCGATGTAGCAATAATAGCTGACACAAATTAAAAACTGCGGGGATTGATAGACACTTGTGTTAATGAGGGAGATAGGTTATATTTAAAGTTCAGCAGGGAAATTTCGCCAATCATACATTTTATTCATAACAAGGAGAGTGAGTATAGAATACAGGAAGTCACGCTAAAAATAGTGAATAAATACAAATATTTGGGCATATGAATAAATAAAAATGCTGAGTACCTAAAGGAGCATGAAAGGTATGTAATGACTTAGGGTAACGAGAGGGCAGCTGTAATGATAAATAGGGCACTGTGGAACTACAATAGGTATGACGTTGTGAGAAAGATTTGGAAAGGTGTCTTGGTCTTTGACGTTTGGCAATGCAGTCTTGTGCATGAAACCAGAGTATCAAGGAGGATTGGAAATTAAACAACGTGACATATGAACGCTTGCTTTGGAAGCACATGGGAATACGCCAAATCAGCGAGTACAGGGTGGCATGAGATGGACATCGTTTGAGTGCAAGAAAGCTATCAGCAAGTTAGATATTGAGGAGCGGTTGAGAAAAATAGTACAGAAGCGTTGGGCTAGGGAAGTGTTAAGCTACTTGTGCATGAAAATGTTCATAATAAATAGAGGAAGCGAACTCAAAAATTGTCAAGCAAATATTTAGACAACAGCAGAATACCAAGCCAGAAAGAAACATCGGTTAAGAAGAACGTGAAGGAAACAGAGAGGGACTTGTGGAAGATGAAAATGCTTACGAAATGATCATTGAAAAACTAAAGAACGTTCAAGCAGGAAATTGCAAAAGAAAAGATCTACAGTAACTTTCGGGGTAGTTCTCCACTGCTCAATGCCATTACGGGAGTATTGCGGACCAAGACGTACAGTGCCATTTACGAAATCACAGACGCGGTATCTATATATAACACGAGTGAAGAGGACGAGGAAATGGCTGAACATTTGATAATGTTCTGCAAAGGACTCCACATTATATTCCAAGATAATGGCACGCAGTTTCCCCAAGCATAAAGTTTAGAGATAGTGAAGGGAAGATAGACTTAAAAGGGTAGAAATAACCAAGAGGAGGCTAACTGATTGGTGGCTGCTGTCAAGGCGCGAGTGTAATTCAATCTTTCAACACAGAGTGTTAGTACTTGACATTATGTCTGGGTGGCGTGAGCCGCCACCAAGTCTACAGGGCACAGCCGGATACATCCATTCATTCATCCGTCCATCCATCCATCCATCCATACGGCAGACTGGAGGAAAGTTGGGCACTGGTGCCAATACGGTGTCACTGCATATTATAGTGGCATGTCATGGCGCAGTTTTCTTCATATAATTACTATTGTGCCTGAGTGTGCTCTGCCTGATGATCGGGAAGGATGCCGGATACCTTCTGTGTACCTGGTTATTGACCCTGTTACGAAACAAATGACGAAAAAATCTCGAAGTTATACCGGCCTAGAGACTGTGAACAGCGACAAAAGTGTAAGCGTACAATGTTGTGACTAGAAAAAGGTGGTTTTACATTTTATTCCTCGAGTGTGTGGCTGCGCAAAAAGTACTTCTACTAAAGTGACATCGTGTGGAGCACTGAATAATCACAGTTGTTGTAGTGAATTGACCACGTGCCGCTCTGGAACCATTTCCAACGCTGTACCGAGCATTTCCACGGTGTCACGACATATGTATACAGTGTAAAAACATGCGAACCTCGCCCGCATACCAAGCGTTGCCGGGAGCCATCAGCTGAGCTAGATACTGTTGAGGCTGCGTTGACACTCAACATGAGCCTTTTTGACATAGCTGCAATAAATATTATCACATTTATTGAGGCTACACATACAGGTCACCTCTTCCTAGTTGCATGCCAATAGCAGATACAGAAGCTGAGTGAGTGAAATGTTTGCTGTTTATTTTATGCAGGCTCTGAGATAACCAAGAGTGTAAAAGTGATATGCCAAACATGCTGGGCTACATGTAGCTCCTCACTGCTCGAAAAACTGAAAGCACGGGTTTGCTCCAGGAAACACAGACTTCAGCGCTACTAATAGAAGCTTGTTAGGGTGGGGGCGCCAAAGAGGCTTGCACCAAAAGCGGCAATTTTCGATATCAACACGTCATGAACACGAAAAGATAACTTTCTGGGTCGCATGCTGGCACCGTTAGCGCCGGACGCAGGCGGTAAGTTTGCACGCTTGCATAAGCATCTAAGGCTTTCGCCTTCATGCTGCAAACAATGAGGAAGGACATGGAAACACAGCGTGGGTAGGCTACTCAGCAGAGTAAAGGACTGGCATACTACATTACGTGGCCTACTGAACTTGGAAAGCACTGTGGCTCCATATGGGTAAATAAACTCAAAACAAAACGCAAAAAGGCAAAAGTACAATAAAGTATTGCTTGATTATCACTTGCCAAATTAAAAGCATTCAATAAGTAAGTCTACGTAGACGATATCTGCCTTGGTTGTCCGGGCATGATTGCCTGGAAGTACTGGGTCTGCTTCAGAATGGCATAGATACAACGGTGCATTTTATGACAGAATGCGGCAATGCGGCATGGATGATTCAGCAGAGAAATCTGTGGGATTACCTTTTACCAAAAGACGTCACGACCAGCTCACCCTCTCGGTCAACCAAACTGTAGTACCTGTTGATCGCAAGCATCGTTTCCTTGGCATAACTTTGAACCGCATGCTAACATGGGGACCTCGTGTCTTCAACAATGAAGAGCGGGTCAACCGGACAGTGAATGTTCTTCGATTTATTGCAGGAACCAAATGGGGTGGCACATCAGATTGCCTTCTGAAGGTTCATAGAGCTCTAGTTAGAGAAGCCATCACATATGCATTACCGAAGACGCAAAATATGCTTTAGGCAAACGATCGTAAACTAAGCAGTTCCGTAGTCCACAATCTTTATTTGCATGGGCTGACCACGCACAACTCATGGTAGCCTAGCAATTGCAGAAGGAAGACAACCACCAATTCAAGTTCTTCGCATGCGAGAACTCTTTGTTGCGTCTATATATCAATTTGCCTCCTTGGCCCTTTGCATCGCATTCAGTCACTTAGCACTTCAAAGGGATAAAAAAAACCTTAATACACTACGTTGAAGCCAAAGTTCTAACGCTTCAACAAACGTGCAATTGATGAGACCATTTCAAATTTTTTTCACGGTTGGCTCCACATTAGATAAGAGTTTAACTGCGGCTTTTCACATACTCGCATATGAAATAGAAAAACTTTATCAAATTTTTCGGAAGACATCGTCTACAGCATCGAAGCTTGTTGCAATAATACAAGCTTGAAAATTTATTGTTTAAAGCCAGTGAACGAAAAACTGGGTAATATATTCTGACTCTAAAGAAGCCCTGCAAATTAGGGCTTTTTATTTTTATATAGTTGATATGATCAAATATCAAATATTAAAATAATACCACCGGTTATCTGGACGGCCACAAGATATGTTTTCAGTGGCTTTCAAGTCACGCACAAGTGATCGAAAACAAAATTGCTGACTAATTATCTACTGCAGCACACAGAAAGTTCACTTGACAACAGCGCCCGTTTATTTATTAGAAAGCAAGAACGTTCCTTCGGAACTGTGCTAAAAATTATGCAAGGATGCTTGGTTTGAAGAAAATACAATGTTGCCATGGATCCGTCTCTCCAGTTTTCACCTAATCAAATAAATAGATCGATCATTTGACACACTACTGCACCGTCTACGATTAGGCGTTGCATACGCTCCTCACTTCTTATGCCGCATAAAAATAAGAGCGTGTGGCACTGTGACCACTGCGATCATGTTAATGCGCCAGAGGAGCAAATTCTTATAGAATGTCGAAAATATGATCAACAACGCGCTGAACTGAGTGATCGCTTAAACTGAATCGACAGACAACCGTTTACAATTAAAAAATACTTGGACAAGCGTGGCGATATTCTGATAATAAAAGGCACACAGTGAGCGCCCTTTGTGATTTTTTTAAGGACACAAGCCTAATTGCCTATCGTTAGTTCGTAATAGACCTTGCCACTTTTTGTACTGGCTCTATCCGCAATGTGATCACAAAATATGAACTGGACTGTGGCCATACTTACTGTGCTCATTCATGCAATATAAGCCTTATATTATTCGCAATTCTCATGGCCTATCGGTGGCATGCCATGCAATCCAATACGGCTGTGGAGGGGTGATCAATCCGTGAACTCGCGAAAGGATAGGGTGCCCGGACGTACTTTCCAAGCCGCTTTCGCCGGCAGAACTCTTGACGTCAAATGAATGCATATGGGACCAACGTACTTTTCCAAACAATAGGAACTGCTGAACGTTCACTACCTCATTTGTTGCCGCAGTGCGAAAGGTGGTGGTGTCAGGTGATCGTCCGTGTATCAACGATGCTTTGCGCAAGTTTGTTTGTGCTACGGAAAACTGCCCGAACTAAAATTCAGGTATGAACTGAATGGCACTCCGAAATAACTTGTGTCAATCCTGCCTAGCTAATTTGCCTCAGTAGTTGACTACTAGTGAGTAGTGCGCTGTCACGGTTGCACAGAACCGAACGGTTGCCGTAGGGATTGTTTGCAAGCATATTACGCCATCGTCACTACTTTGCGCTGTAACTATCATAGACCTGCTTGCGTCACTATCATAGGCAGCGCTTGCGTCAAAGCCATGATAAGAGTCCAACTGTGTGCGATTCGCTGCACTCGGATGTTGTGTTATGCCAGCGAGTCCTCGTCAAACGTCCGTGCCTCTGAAAAAGGCAATCTGGGTCAAGGCCAGCCCGCAGTCCGCCTGACGCGAACAACTCAACGGCGTAAACACGCGCGTCGCATCTCTGGCCCACGTGCAGTGAGTCAGCGGCGCACGTGACAGCGAGCCGGCGTCTTCGTGTCTGGGGGTCTGACGTGGCCCAGCGGCGACCCCATTGGAGGAATCTGCCCTGACGACCAGCGGCGCTTCTGATTGGACATTTTGGTTGGACCCAGTGCAAATAAAAGAAGCCCTGTGGCGCGTCGGGATCGGCGGTCCTATGTGGAGTCCCCGTGTTGGAGAGCCGACATGTGTGTGAGTCGGCGGTCCTATGGAGAGGAGTCCCCGTGTCGGAGAGCCGACATGTGTGTGATCGGCGGTCTTAGGCGAAAAGCTGACCTATGTGTTAGAGAGGAGAGCTCGGCTCTTCGAGTCTCTGTCGGCCCCAGTGCCGAAATTGTAACGCCTCTGTATATATGCTGTACATAAACCTTGTTTAACTCACCGTCGTCTCGTCCGCTCGTCTTATCAGCTCTGCGCAGAAGCAGTCGCGAGCTGAGAAACATACGCTACCAAACGGCTGGTGACCTTCCCGGCAGAGTTGAAAGCAGTGGCGCCTTCGGGTCCGTGTTGGCGTCGCCGTCTTTCTCAACAGTGGAGGTCAGTGGTGGGATTTCGGAGGTGGCTTCGCAACAGTGGTTGGCAGCTGCGGGATCGGCCGGCGTCAGCGACATCGATGCGGTGAGTGCCTGATGTTTTCCCCTCAGTTCACCAGACTACTCTAGCTCAGGTTGTAGTAGTTTAGAGAAGGGCTGTGTGAAGCATTAGAGTGAGCTTTGATCGTTTCAAGCAAAGTCGAAGTGCTTTGAAACCAAAGTTAATGCGGAGGGGGTAAACACGGGAGAGTGAAAAATTGCTTGCGCGTCTTGCTAGTTGACTTATAGTGGGTACGGCAAGTAAATTGTTAACAGGGGCAAACAGCAAGAGGCTAGTGTGAACGATGGAGAACCTTAAAGTGAAGGAACTCATCGAAATTTGTGAGGAACTCGGCATTACTTTGGGCCGTGCGAAACGAAAGCAAGCGATCCTTGAGATCATGAAGGATGAGGGAGTGTCGGCTGAGGAAGTCGATGAGGCCTGGGTGGATATTAAAGCACGCCGTGAGGAGGCTGAAAGGCGTAGAAGTAGAAGCTCGCGAAGAAGCTGAAAGGCGCGAAGCTCGCGAAGAAGCTGAAAGGCGCGAAGCTCGCAAAGAAGCTGAAAGGCGCGAAGCTCGCGAACGTGAAGAAGCTGAAAGGCGCGAACGTCGCGAGGAGGCCGAGAGACAGGAGCGTCTCGAGTTGAAACGACTAGAATTGGCAATCCTACAGTGTTCGCAGGCGCCTAGCGTAGCTTCTCCAACAGTTCAGGTCAGCGGTTTTAGAATTCGGGACCAACTGCCACCGTTCGTAGTAGGCGAGGACATGGCGAAGTATCTCGTCAAGTTTGAACACGTCTGTGAGCGAAACGCTTTGGAGCGGCCTCTTTGGGCGCGGAACCTGCTAGCTCTTCTTCCCGGCGAAGTGTCCGACGCGATAACTTGCTTGTCGAGGGAAGCGTTTGAGAGCTATGACGAGGTTAAAGAAGTGCTCTTGAGACGTTATAAGTTGTCACCCGAGGCTTTCAGGCAAAGGTTCCGGTATGCTAAAAAGGGGAATGAGTCACACGTTGACTTCGCGTTTCGTCTTAAAGCCGATTTAATCGAATGGCTCAAGGGCGAAGGTGTTTATGACGACCGCGATAAAGTGGTGGAATGCGTTGCATTGGAGTAATTCTACCGCTGCATCGAGGATAATGTCAGACTTTGGCTGCAGGACAGACTTGGGGAAGTACAGCTAAACAAAGCAGCAGAGTTAGCTGAGGAGTATTATACTCGCCGAAAGTTGCACAGCAGGGCAGTGCGCGTTGAAAAGGATGAGAGAAAAGAGGGCTTTTCAAAGAAACCTGATCAACGGAGACCCGCTCCGCACCGTAATTTCAAGAAGGACCCGTCTCTTACGAAGGACAGGGTAGGGGAAGGGCAAACAGAAGCGGAGAAATCGAGTGAGGTTTCTACCACACAGGCATTTGAATCGGAAAACAAACGGAAGCCGCTAATCTGCTACAACTGCAAAAAGGAAGGGCACATCGCGAGAAACTGTCAGGGAAGTTTGCCTTCGCAACAATCCGAGAATCAGAAAAAAACATGCGGTTGTTGGAGCCGTATCTCCAAGAAATTAGGGTGAATGAGAAAACGTGCCGAGCACTTAGAGACTCAGCGGCAACTATGGACGTTGTCCATCCTTCATTGGTGTCTCCGGATGACTTCACAGGAGAATGCGCGTGGATCAGGCAAGTCGCCGAGGAGCAGAGTGTTCGCTTACCAATCGCCACGGTTGTCATTGAAGGCCCGTTCGGTGAGCTTCGCACCGAAGCAGCTGTGTCGGCCGCGCTAAACGATCGTTTTCCTTATCTTTTCTCCAACAACTCCGAGCAGCTTCTCAAAGAGCGGGGCAAATCGTTCTTCCCCAACTTAGCGTGCATGGCTCTCACGCGATCGCAAGCGCGGAAGCTATCGCGGCAGCTTGATCTGGTTCAATGCGGTGAACTCTCAAGTGACCTTGTCGGCGGGTCGACGGAACCCCAGAAAGAAAATTTTCCGCGGGAGTCATGGGAGCAGTCACGCGAGCGGCGCGTCGCCGAACCGACCGGCGCGGTTTCCGTAGAAAGGGGAGACGACATGGCGCCATTGAGTCAGAGCGAGAGGGTTGCAACGCTCTCGCCTGTAGCGGAAAGTTGGAGCGAGCTGCCGAGAGTTGATCGAGAGACGCTCATTCGAGAGCAGCGTGAGGATCTCTCGATTGAAGCGCTAGTGGAAAGCCAGAAAAACGCGGCAAAAGTGCTGTCGAAGGAGCACTACGAGAAATCGGTGAAGAAGCGTGCTTTTGAAGTTGATAATCAGGTAATGCTGCTGCAGCCGTCCAAAAGGAACAAGCTTGAGGTTGATTGGGAAGGGCCCGCAAAAGTAGTATCGAAGCTTTCTGATACCAATTGTGAATTTAAATAGGAAGGCGGCCGAACAAAATTTATCACAGTAACTTGAAAGCAGTCGTAAATTTACTTTTAAGTGCTTCAGAGGAAGAGGAAGCAGAAATTTTTAGTTCCAGTGAGATAATCGAAAGGAAATCGGAAGTAATCTGGGAACAGTTGAACCTAGAGCCTAGCTTAAGTGAAGGAGGACCTGAGAAAGAGGACCTGAGAAAGATTGGTTCCGAGTTTGGAGACGTGTTTTCGGACCGCCCCGGAAACACGAGGGTGATCGAACACGATATCGAGCTAAGCGGTGAGGAGTCAATCCGTAGCAAGCCGTATCGTTGTTCCCCTGTGCAACGTCGAAAGTGTGAGCCGCTCTTGGTGCCGCATAGGTATCGTCGCCTAAAAGTGGCCAGTTACTGAGGTGGAGCATGTTGCTCCACAGCGCAACTTTGACGTTCGCTAAAAAAAAGGGAAGCTATACGCTAATGCAGACGCATTGAGCCGTGCGTTTTAGTTAGTACCTTCTCAACCTTTCGGTTTCTCGCTGGCGATTCGGGGCAAAATTTTGACCTCATCACGACCTGGGCTGAGCGCTCTCGTTAGAGTGATCTCAAGGGGCCAACTTTATGTGGTATTCTAATTCGTTGCGTTGTTGTAATTGTGAAAAATTCAAGTTCTTACTTTAAGAGTCTTGTGTCCCACATGTGCCTCTTGATATAGAGGGAACAAAATTCCGATAGACACGTAGATAGGTATATGTTGTACTATACTTTGTCTGGTGTTCTGTCGGGTGACCGAGGGCACTTGCTTGTGTCGGTGTGTTGTCTGTTGTCGAATCCGTTCTTGACAAGTTGCAGAACCATGTCGACAAGTGCTGAAACCGAAGATGGTCAGAAGAGACGAGTGAAGCTGGTCGACAAGTTGTGGCGACAAGCCAGTAGTGGAGCTGGGATCCGTCGTCAAGAATGAGATGTGTTCCCGGAACGGTCTGGAGCTGCATTCTTCCCATGGCCGTGGAGGCGAACCTGGAGGGACCTGGCGAACGAGCGCGCCTGTCATTCGAGCCCCGTGGAAGCAGCTCGTCTTTTCGGTGCATTGTCTGGCGGCGGGGGTGCTGTTATGCCAGCGAGTCCTCGTCAAACGTCCGTGCCTCTGAAAAAGGCAAGCTGGGTCAAGGCCAGCCCGCAGTCCGCCTGACGCGAACAACTCAACGGCGTAAACACGCGCGTCGCATCTCTGGCCCACGTGCAGTGAGTCAGCAGCGCACGTGACAGCGAGCCGGCGTCTTCGTGTCTTGGGGTCTGACGTGGCACAGCGGCGACGCTATTGGAGGAATCTGCCCTGACGACCAGCGGCGCTTCTGATTGGACATTTTGGTTGGACCCAGTGCAAATAAAAGAAGCCCTGCGGCGCGTCGGGATCGGCGGTCCTATGAGAGAGGAGTCCCCGTGTCGGAGAGCCGACATGTGTGTGAGTCAACGGTCTTAGGCGAAAAGCTGACCTATGTGTTAGAGAGGAGAGCTCGGCTCTTCGAGTCTCTGTCGGCCCCAGTGCCGAAATTGTAACGCCTCTGTATATATGCTGTACATAAACCTTGTTTAACTCACCGTCGTCTCGTCCGCTCGTCTTATCAGCTCTGCGCAGAAGCAGTCGCGAGCTGAGAAACATACGCTACCAAACGGCTGGTGACCTTCCCGGCAGAGTTGAAAGCAGTGGCGCCTTCGGGTCCGTGTTGGCGTCGCCGTCTTTCGCAACAGTGGAGGTCAGCGGTGGGATTTCGGAGGTGGCTTCGCAACAATACTTACGATCGGCTATATAGTAGTGAACCGTCCATCTTACAAAAACATCGCAAATGGGTAGCCTCGCGGCGAGTGCCCAACAAAATGAGCCCTTCCGGGTTGGCACTCTTTTCGCCATTTCGCCCACACCAAAATGTAGTGATTACGACAAGGAATCGAACCCGCACCTTCGTGCTTCGCAGAGCTGAGCCATTGGCGATAAGCCGCCAGTGGGGGTAACTGAACGGAACAAGCATGGTTCGCAGTCGCCAGCGAAGGTTGACATGGGATTTGCATATTATGAGTATAGCTCGTTCGTGACTTCACAAGCGACGCTTCTGAACGTACTGGCACTACCCGATGACGGCTTTGATGATAAACAAGTTGTGTCAATGTGAAAACGACGTGGAAGGAACGTCTCCATGCATGAATAGCGTGAGAACTTTGCATGCGACGCTTCGAAAACATTAATGTGACGTCACGAACGTCGCATCGTCACATACTGGTGCTCCAACATAGCGGTTTGTGTGACTTCACCTTTCGATATTAGCTTTGCACGAGCAACGACTGACACTCTTGCTTCTCTTGCAGACACTTCCGGCTTTTCTGATATTCAGAAGGTGTAATCTCAAATTAAAAACGTGTAAAATTGGTGCTTCTGCAGCAAGCAAGGAGTCACATTAGATACAGAAGACATTGAAGCGCAAGTTTACTTAAGTTCAAATTGACTGTCAGTATAATTCATGAAGACTAATTGAAGAAGTTCAATCAAAGATAAGGCGGTTTTGTTTGTGAGCAGGTAGGATCGTTGTGCCCCTGGTGGAGCAGATACAAACCTCGCGTTTCTTCCCAGGGCCGTGCTAGACTGCGCCGGCGCGCGCGCAGGTGCAGTCTAACTCGGCCGTGTCCTTCTTTCGTAAATTCTGAGATCCGTTTCGGCAGTGCGGCAAACCATTAAGTTAACCGCCTGTGCGACAGCGGGGCACATACGCCCCACTTTTCCATTTGCAGAAAAAATTTTCTCCCACATGACCCACCGCAGATAGCGCAAGTTCAAGTCACTAATATCTTACCTAAATATTCATAATCTTGAAAGAATTATTTCAACATGCTTCCAAGGGGCGGTTGTAGTTTATAATGGCATTGAATTTCGGTGAATTGCTCTTATATATAGCTTCTGAATTTTCCTATTTTTGAGATAGATATGCCCTACCAATCAAAACCGCTGGGTAATTTCCTCTTGTTTTCTGGTTTTTCAGATAGGTGGCTTTAGCTTCCAGCCATGACGTGCTCTTGTAAATATGCGTAATAACTCGACCGTCAACTGCATGTGAACAATTCCCAACGAAATCACCCTGCTCATCCCTCAGCGCAATAGAAGATATTGATGCGTGGTAATTTTTTCTTGGTATCATATACCGCTTGAAAACTATGCACATGATCAAGAACAACATCTGAACTCGACAATTTGGACAGCGAAAGCAAAAAAAACAAACAAACAAAAAAGGGGGGTGGGGCGTTGGTGCACGCGGTGAAGTAAGCTCTAGAACAGACCACAGCGATATGAAGGCTCGCAAGAGGCGCAACTCCTGCATGGTGTTGTTCTTCTGCTGAAATAAGATCCGCCCACTTTTCCTCGTCACATCTTGAGAAGTGATGCTCTCTGCGCCACATCATCCCAAAATATCCTTTCATGCAATCGCGAGATGATGACTTCATGAAACAATAAAACAGTGTTTTCCAACTTTTTGATAACACTCTCCCGAGTAAGTGGGGCTTATGTGTCCAACTTTTCTTCAGTGAACTATACTAGGTTGATTTTGCTGAAGTGTGTGTCATACTAATTGTTTGTAGTTCATATCGTTATATCACAGCTGTCTTTTATGTCACCACGTCAAAATTGGCACACCAGAGCGCACGAACGCCGAGGAGCGAGTGGCACTTCCAAACAGGACCTCAATGAAAACCAGCAGATAATGAAGTGAATGAAAGTACAGGGGACGTTAATTGCACAATTTCAAGTGCAATCTCGTAATTGTGATAGATATGCCAAGAAAGTTATGAATGAAAGGACAATTTGCGGCCGAAAGGGACCGAACCATCCTTTATCATCGGACAGGCAGTCGCCTCCAGTTTCAAATTATTTCTACATATGTATTTATTTATTTAATTTGTTAAGGTGTTCTTTAGCCGGTACTCAGTGTTAACGCGTAATGACGACAGTCATAGCCAGGCACGGACTCCAAGCACGAGCGGTGTCCCTTTTGGAGATGACCAACTAGAAGGCACTCGAAGGTGAAACCCATTTTCCAATTCCAATTTATTCCAATTCCAGTTTATTTATTTGCCACTATTACAGAATTCAAGATGGCGCCTACGCTGGGATACTGGGACCTGCGCGGACTGGGCCAGCCGATCCGCAACCTGCTGATCTACAAAGGGATCGACTTCGAGGACAAGCGGTACAAGTTCGGCTCGGCGCCCGACTACGACCGCGGGGATTGGCTCAAGGAGAAGTTCTCGCTGGGGGTCATGTTTCCCAACCTGCCGTACTACGTCGACGACGAGGTCAAGATAAGCCAGAGCTTGGCCATCATGCGCTACCTGGCCCGCAGGCACGACCTCGGCGCCAGGTGTGTGCACGTGGCCGCAAATAAATGCTCGTACCACATAAATCAGTTCTATTCACTTATAGGCGTCGTCGTCTATTCTTGCTTTATTAAGTTCAGGTGAGCTACACTGCCACGTAAGCATGGACGAAGTGATTGAGCAGGGATGGACGAAGTGGTGCCGCACACCACTTCTTCCACAGAGGACAAAATGACGTGCATTACTAAGCATCGGATCGCGGGCTGGAGACGGGCATTGGTTGACCTGCCGTATAAATGTCACAGCGAGCTTGCTTTGTCGGAACAAACTGGCAACAAATGCGCTGTAAACGTATGAAAATATTACAACAAAAACGAACGAAGCAACTATAATAGGTTAGATTTCCCTCCACTGTGAATACGCGTTATTTTACCAGTGCCTAAATAAAAGTTTATCCCGTCCCACGTACCCTGGGAATCGGTGTTATGCGAAACATGCACCAAGAAGTTCGCTGGCATTCTTAAAATGAGCACAACGTTATGTATACGAGGCGAATGGATGTGGTACTCAGTGAAGATGTGTAGAAATACGTTTTTAGAAAACATGCAAATGTGGGAAATGGTTGTTCACAGTTGCGTCGCGATGCCGCCAATAATGTGTGCACTACCAGCACCCGCAGTGGTGGCTGAAATGTTCTTGTTATTAGTCCGTGATAATGGTTACGCGAAGCGCGATGCTGAAGCGTATACGATTATTTATTTTTTATTTAGGCGAGTGTTACGGGGTGGATCAACATTACGTGCAGTAGTTGTGAGCACATCGTGGGCTTTTCAGGAACGACCACTACTACACTGCGTTTAATGGTGACTGCACTGGGTAACTTTAGCTGTGACATAACATCAGCACACGCGATAGAGCACTGATGTCATATTATCCAAACGAAGTGCGCTTTACGGTGGGACGACATGAACATCATACATAAGTTTTGTTAGCGCGCTACCTACCGTGCGGTCGAGCAATGCGTGAATGTAGCTCGCTGAATCATAGGAATGAAAATATAATGATTATTAGACTGTTATGAAGTGGAGTCAGCATTCAAATCACAATTGACACGAACTCGGCGCGACGTCTGTGTTGTGCATTTACACGTGGAATGTTTGTTATTTTGTTATAAAGTTAGTCAGCACTGCAAGTGCAAATGAAAATCCACCGACCTTACGCCTGCATAGTGTCTTTTTGTTAAGCAATTTCAAGACCCAGCATGGCTCTATGGTAGAATGTCTTGTTGCAACGCGGAGCGCTTGAGTTCAGTTCCTGCTGAGGTCCTGACTTTTCTATCTTTGCATTCGTCGGGTTTACGCTGCCGATGTCGGTTTCTCTTAATGTCTTCACATTTAAGTTACCAATGTCGGTCCTTACCGTTCCGGGGTAGATATAAATCGCCAAACACCTGTGGTGCATACCCGCCTACCGCGGTCCGCGGTATACAGGTATGGGCCACAACCCACAAGTGTCTGGAGGAAAGGATTTGACACAGTACACTGTGTCCGTAAGTACACTCCCGCTGAAAAAATATTCAGTACCATTATAATGAAGGTTTGCGCGCTTCGGTGAAGCAATGTCGCAATATATGACACCACGGATTACGTGACAATAGCACATACACACACAGAGACACACACGTGCGGACGTTTTCCTACACGGCACCTAAACTGCACCTGACGGCAAGAACGTCTATTGCAGGGACGAGCAAGAGACCACCCAGCTCGACGTGATGGAGCAGCAGGCCAGGGACCTCGCCTGGTGGCTCGTCATGGTCTGCTACTCGCCAAACTTCGAGGAGCAGAGGGCCAAGTACGAAGAGACCATGCTGGGACAGCTGCGGCTCTGGGACGAGCACCTGCAGGGCAAGCTGTGGGTGCTGGGCGAGCGACTCACCTACGTCGACTTCCTGCTCTACGAGGCACTCGACTGGAACTACGAGTTCAAGCCCGAGGCCTTCCAGGAGTTTCCCGTCGTGGTGGCGTACATGCGGCGCTTCGAGGAGCTTCCGAACCTGAAGGAGTACTTCGCCTCGGACAAGTACAGCAAGTGGCCCCTCATGGGACCCATGGTCAAGTGGGGCCACGTCAAGGAGTAGACCTGAACCACCGTTGGATGTTCTCTCCACAAGCAGCTGTGTCTTTTGTGAAAGGCGTGCGTTTTTCACATTTTCGTAGGTAACAGGCCCAGAGTTCCCCAGTGAATACAATGGCGATACTATGCTGTAACTGAAGGTTACTTGACCGACGCAACGCTAAAGTAGCGTACAGAGTAATGCGACCTGAAATGTTTACATTTATCGGAGTGATATTAGCAGGAGTGAAGTTTTAATGCCGAGCATCTGAATGTCTTGCAACACGCATCGCAACGTGACCCCAATCACTGCATTCAAGTATCTGCTGCTTCTGTAAGGAATGCCGAAACACGAAGCAATAGACATTTCGTTTATGTGACCCTGTTAGAATGCCGAGTTCTGTATGTTGAAGCATAACAAATATTGACCAAAATATCAAAGCCCGCCCATTAGTTTTTTTTTTCGAAGGGCTTGGCTAGACTATATGAAAATGTGAAAATGTTATCGCGCTCTCAGTGTATGCCGTCGAAAAGCTCCTTATCTCAGACCATTCACCGCAGCGTGCACTTCGGATCTCCGAGATATGACACCTCTAATGCCAAAGAACAATTGAATTCAAAGAAGCCCGTGAGAAATGCAGAAACACGAATCGATCAAATTTTCGTTCATGCGATGCTGTTAGCGTGGTCAGTTTCGACGTGCTTTGACTTTGCAAACAAAGAAAAAAACAAGTGGCCTTAACGGTGATGCGTAAATAAGAGACCGTGAGAAACAATTAGCGCGTTACTATTGCGAGATAGAAGTGCGAACGCCAAGTTTCGGGAACGACCTCAAATCACACGAGGATCCAATATTTTATTAATTTAGAGTAATACTGGCGCTCTCACTAACCTTTCCCGTATATATTGTTTGCTTAATTGTGCCGTATATAGCACGTATTATATTTGCAATAAAGAAACCCATTCATTGTTATTCTCTTTGTGGGTGTGTTTTCCTGAGCAATCAAATACACATATTTATACCATAGTCAAGCATTCACATTTAATCGTGATTGGGCCCAAACCAGATCGCTTTTCTGCACAGCGATCGACGACGATGATTCGTGAACGGTACGAAAGAATAAAGGAGTGGTGTGTCATTGCACGCGAAAAATCGGTGCAAGGGTAAGCAGAACTACAGCCAGAAATAGGTACACCGAACTTCTGCAAAGTAAGTACAATAAACTAGAAAAGAGATACACGTGAGTATTCGATGTGGCTACATGCCCGAGAGATTCTGCCGACGTTGGCAATAATACCTACGCTTCTTCGATTTTGCCTTGTGCAAACAGACAATTATCAGTCATAATAACTATTGGAGTTTCACGTCCAAACAGCACCATATGGTTATGAGAGACGCCGTAGTGGAGGGCTCCAGAAATTTCGACCACCTGGGGTTCTTTAACTTGCACCTAAGTTGAAGCACATGGGCCTCAAACATTTTCCCGTCCATTGCAAATGTAGTCGCCACGGCTGGGATTCGATTCCGCGACCTGCGGATCAGCAGCCGAGTGCCTTATAGCCACTAGACCACCGTGTTGGGTGGTACATTGGCATTACAGTTAAAACACCAGGGCGCGGTGTTGTTGGGTATGCCCTACACTAAATATGCCGACAGTAAATGCTAACAAAGAAACAAACGAGCTCCTGGGACAATTAACCTTCTTTGCATCTTTCAGAGGCCCGGCCGTGAACTTGATGTCTTTAAGAAGCAAATGAGGGTTTAATAGTCAGCTGCCACCTCGTGGTCACCTCAGGTGCTACTTGACGCTCTCTGTCTGAAAGAGCATTCAAACCTCTCCACCCAGACTACAGGTATATAGCGCTGTATCACACACTCAGAAATACCCAGCAAAGTGGACGACGAAGGAAAAGGCTGTTGGTTTCGGCCCCATTGACGTCAAATGTTCCTATTCATTATAGTTACTACAATACAGTTAAAAAACCTAATAATATCTCGTAGGCCTTCCTTGCCTTGATTGTCGGTTGGAAGCACTAGGCCTTGTGTAAAAAATAAAAAGAGACCCTCTAACGTTTCACTTTCCCGCTTACACCACAGGAAGCTGGTACGTCACGTGATGTATTTTTATCAGTGTCAACTTACTACAGCACAGCACACCGCTGCCGGCGACTCTTCTTCAGCGTAAAATCGAGCGGCATGGCAACAGGCACCCGAAACCTTTACCTGGACATCCGACGTCCTCGAAACAGGAGCGCATACTCGGCAGGCACAGTTGCACAAAGCCCGGATGAGAAACCGAAGCAGGGACACTGTACTCGAAGCTTCTTCTTGCTATAGCGAGCTGCGCGATTGGGTGCGCGTGCTATCATGCTCATTTTACACCCGTCTTCACGTAACAGGAAGGTGTATTCCTGTAGGACAGCTTAGCAGCTAAGGTGTCGCATCAGGGTTGCCTGACATGGCCTCCTAAGTACGTACGCAGACGCCAGCACTTTCATGCTTCATGCTTCGTAGAAAACACCGCTAGAGTTGCCGAGCGCCTGTTGCTGAGACAGAATGGTGATGCGCGCTAAGTTATTAATAAGTAATTCTGGTTCCACACTGCCCTGTACTGTATACGTTCAAAGCCCGATGAAAGTAGTGGGAAAATACTTCCAATAGCCAGGGTACTGAGGAGTCTGACTAAACAGCCTCACGCCGGCGGCACGACAACATTGACGACTTTGCTATGAACGATTAACATGGTGCAATATAAATTACGAGCAGCGAGACTAATAAAACAAGATAATGGAACGCGCAGACACGGACACAAAAGAAGATATCAGGGACAACACAAACCACGTGTTATATTTCCACCTATATCCACGTCTGCTTGCCTACCTTCTCTCATCATGAATATGGACCATCTAAACATTCTGTCGTTCTAAACTACGGAAACAGTTTTGCTGGTTTCACACGGCCATGCCCCCTTTTGAGCAACGAGAGAAAAGCTTTTTACCACTGAATAATACCACACCTTACAGCAGTTTAGCCCCGGGCTCCAGCCGCAATAACCATGCATTGGGGGAAGATTGACCACCGTGGTCAACACGAGTGACGCAAAAAAGTTATCACGCCATATGAAGTTACCATGACTTCATATTACCAAACTATCTCAAAATTATGACGTGAGTATGACGCCACATAACATGACATCATGCAGTCAGAGGTGTGCCGAATACGGTGGCAGTGCAAAATTATGCTAAGTGCACAAAGCTTTCGGAGGGTGTCTGGAGAGGATCAGTTCGTCGACTGCTATGGTTCTATTGGTTCAACCATATTGCACGCATCTTTTGTACACGCGTCTTATAAACTCGTATCGATTTTTATTTTTTTCTATTTTGAAGAAACAGTAGCTGGCTTTCTGTTATGTTTTCGTTTTTGTTGTTGTTTCTGCTGCAGTCCAGCTAAGCCAGCTGTGCGCGTGCACGTTCTTGCACCCTTTTTCCCTGCCCCTGTTGCTATCCGAGATACATAGTCTAAGTTTCTTTTGTACGAACCATTTCACCTCTGCAGTATAAGGCGGCGGCGCTATCAACAAGAAGACACTCGGTGGATTTCACGGCTGATGGTTGTCCCGTCTGCGATATCCTCTTTTCGACGACCACTCGCCGATTGGGGCTTTACCCGCGATCTCTTCTAAACATCTCCCAATCCTTACTTTTCTCTCTGGCTCTTTTCATCCCTTGTTGTCCCTTCCCTTGTGAACTACTGCTGGAGTGTCCCAATTAGCTCAAGACAGCTGAAGGGTTCAGTATTTTTAGGGGCGAAGCTCCTTATAACGGCACCCGTTCGTCCCTCGTAGACGTTGTAGTGTGTAACAAGTATAACACTTTGACCTCCAAGGTGGTGCCGGTGAGAGATTTCCTCTGTGCGTTGTTGAACAATAAAAGATAGTGCTCAATGTACATGCCAATGGCTGCTAAGGGGGAATGACAGACAGGAGCATTTGGCTTTTAGTTAACGCGCACGCTTCGATCCCCATTAGCAGCCATTGGCATGAACATTGAGCACTATCTCACGAGAAAGGATTGCTACGTTATACTCGCTGGGTGTAACCTCCTAAGTTTTAGAAAGGTTTAGCGAGCGTTGGGCCGCAGTGCCATGAATACAATGAACTAGTATATACCATGAATAAACTCGAGGTGATTAAAGGTGGGAAGTAGATACAAAGCTCAAGCCGTAAGAAACTAAAAGCCGAATTCTTGTCTCTCATTTCCCATTAGCAGCCATTGGCATGTACGTTGAGCACTATCTGACTGAAAAAGGTTGCTACGTTATACTCGCTGGGCGTAACCTCCTTGGTTTTGTAAAGGTTTAGCGGGCGTTGGGCCGCAGTGCCATGAATACAGTGAACTAGTATATATCACGAACTCGAGGTGGTTAAAGGTGGGAAGTAGACCCGAAGCGCAAGCCGTAAGAAAGTGTGCGTGTGCCACCTCTCATTTAGTCCTTGGAATGTCCGCTGGAAGGCGGTGCTTCTATATGGGGAACATATGGTGAAAAGATGCGAGATGGTGGTACTTGGAGTGTTGAATAGATGGACGAACGGACACACAGCTAGATGCATGGATGGACGCATAAACGGACGCAGGGGTGGATGCATGGACGAACGCAAGGACGGACGCACAAACAGACGCACGCACGGACGGGCGGATTGACGCATGGACGGTCACACAGACGGACGCATGGACGGACGGAAGCAAGAACGAATGGACGGACGAATGCTTCGCCTTACTATTCATCATTCACTCCGTGGATATGCTGCTATTTTTTTTCTTCATTAAGTCCTTAAATACTTAAAGAATCCCCTCCTTATTATTAAACGTTGTTCCACCACTATCATGTCGCTTATGCTACTACTGGTCACAGCGGTGTTACTACGCTTTCGCCTTCCAGTCACCTTACGCGAACACATGACATACCATGTAAGTTTCTATCAATTTAATTGCAAGCCAGTCAAATCCTGCGACGCCTACTCCCATGGACTTCCCTTGAGGTCACAAGCCCACAGTATACCATGCAACATTGAAATGCCAGGGTGGTACTCATCGTGCACAACACCACGTCAGAGTGGCGGGAGGTGCGCTTTTCAAGGCCTTCCGGCTGAACGCGCGAGGAGCGAACACCTAAGGAATCGGAAGTCTTGGACTGAACACACATCTACGGGCGCTCAGCAAGACTGCACGTTCAGAGAAAATAAAATTGATACTCTTTCCTTCTCTCGCGATGCGGTTCCCTCCACGCAGGAATACGACAAGCATCAATTAAAAATGCAGTAAAACTAGCATATACTAAACTCACAAAGAACATGAATTAGTTCGATATATATGATATTTTGATGAAAAAGTTTTGCTGAAATATTACTTGTGGTAGAAATTTTGTTGTGCAAGACGGTTTCTGTTGTAAGGAAGACGCATCATGGCAATATATTTTTATATTTCCTTTTTTTCCCCGTAGTTTCTAGTTGGGGAAGTGGTGTTACATGCAGGGCGCGGCTTATAGGCAAAAAAATGTGGTATTAATGTAAACAGCACCTCAAAATTTTCATACGCTGCTGTGCGTTCTCGTTGGCTGCCGGGAGCATTTTGTGAGCTTCGACTCCATAGCATCAGCCTTGTTTTAGATGCGGAAGCATCTTATACTCGCGCCTTGTAGTGCGCCGTCCGCGCCGTCCGCACCGCCTTAGTTGAGCTAATTCATTACGTCTGATACAATAATCACTCGTCCTCTGCTACTGCAATATTCACGCGTTCATCAAGTATAAGGTTATTTGTTGCACTTCAAAAGCATACATGTGTCCGAGTTAAAACGGTCAAAGTTTCACAATAAATGCACCAGGAAGGTAAAGTATTGGTACGGAAACCAATAACACAAACATGAGCTTGTACGGTAAAGTTAGCTATTTAAAACCTACGCGAGCGTCGGTGCACACTGAACCATGCCTGTGTATTCAGGCATGTGTCTAACTCTGTTACCAGCCACTAAACTGTTTTAGCGGGACGGCTCAGTGCTCTCCCATAGTTGAGTACGAAGTACTCAAAATCGTTCAACATATTAGATGCGAAAGCATCTTATACTCGCGCCTTGTAGTGCGCCGTCCGCGCCGTCCGCACCGCTTCTCGAACATTCGACAGCTGACGCGCGCGCATGCGCTGTCGCGCCGTCGCCCACCATCTGTGCCGCGCGCACTTCTCCTTCGAGAACATTCGACAGCTGACAGCGCATGCGCCGTCGCGCCGCCGCCATCTGTGCCGCGCGCGCGCTTCTCCTTCGAAAACATTCGACAGCTGACAGCGCATGCACCGTCGCGCTGTATATATACTCAAGGTCGGCGCTCGCTCGCTCAGTTGCCGCTCGTCCGTTGGTTCGTCGCAATAAATAAAACACCGCCCTTTCGCATACGTGCCGTACGTGTTCACTCATTTAACACCCCATTTCACAACCACGTTAACCAATTTAGCCATCGACCCAAGTAAGTCGCAATTTAACACCCGTTAACCAATTACATGCTTCCGCATCCTCCTCAGTGTTCCCCCGAGGGAAGCTGCGGGCAATTTTTTTGAATATTTTACTTAGATTGATGCTTGGGATGCCGTTCTCGGTGGTAACGTGTGTCTTCATTCTCCAAATCCAACTGTTCATTATAGGTAGCTTTGAAGAGAACCGCTCTTCAACGTATATACAGTGATCGAGAGAATACATTCAAAGCTTACAAGAGAGATTGTTGATGCCGAGGGCATCTTATCCCTAGGTTCCGCGTGCACCATCACACCGTCGCCTATACTATGTATTAAGGAACTCTCAATAAGTTATTTTTCTGTGCATAACATGCACGTGGTGGTTTTGCTCGGGTGGCATACGTAAGCGAATGTGGAAGCGCCTGCGTTGTATGTCCTGCTCAGGTGTCCCCGTTCATTCAGCGCTATTTTTCGTCGTCAGTATTCAACAAGTCCATATTTTAACTGTTCTGTCGGGGAGAACAGCCGGTCCTGTTTCACAGCATCTATATATAGCGTTAAAAAAATGGCAGCGCATCTGCGAGCTTTGCTGCAAATGTCATCGGAAGACGATAGTCTTCTGTCAGGAGGTGCTGTGTGAGATGTGAACGCCATCTGGCCTTAATCTCAAGGAACAGACGCTTACGTAGAACGAAGAGACACTGGTAGGTGGCAGGACCGTATTGTCTTAGCGAAGCCTAAAAAACACCCGCTTTTATGTGCATAGCTTCGCATTGTCAGCGCAGCGTAAAAAAACACTAGGGTATTTTGAATTGCGTATTTTTGCAGTTTCTACTAAAAAAACACAACACCCAATACTTACGTATTGACATTACACCTCAGATAGGCGTAATATTTGCTTTTTGATGAGAAATGTTCCCAACACTATGAACGCAACCACCAGATCAAGATGGCTAGGCATTGAAGAAGTGCTTTAACTTTGGCCGAGTGGCTCATTCTTCTGGACAGACAGACAGACAGACAGACGACAGACAGACAGACAGACAGACAGACAGACAGACAGACAGACAGACAGACAGACAGACAGACAGACTGACGGACAGACAGACAGACGGACAGACAGACAGACAGACAGACTGACGGACAGACAGACGGACAGACAGACAGACAGACAGACAGACAGACAGACAGACAGACAGACAGACAGACAGACAGACAGACAGACAGACAGACAGACAGACAGACAGACAGACTGACTGACGGACAGACAGACGGACAGACAGACAGACAGACAGACAGACAGACAGACAGACAGACAGACAGACAGACAGACAGACAGACAGACGGACGGACGGACGGACGGACGGACAGACAGACACTAGACACGCAGGCAGGCAGGCAGGCAGGCAGGCAGGCAGGCAGCGGTAGATTGTTATTTACAACCTATTTAAAAGAGCCACTTTCATCTTTGACACTCGAATTTCCGTCATAGGTGAACATATATAAAAGTGAAGTGGCTCATTAGTACCGAAGCGTTGAACCAAGAAAAAGTGCGTATACGTCATCCCAGAAGTTTTTATAGTCTTCACACATCCGTTGATTCACGAAGTGGGCGACAGTGAACAAGGTGGTGCCGGTGTATTGTACACTGAAGCTACGGAAGGCAACAACAAGCTGATTAATAAAACACCACTAACGACTAAACCTCAACAGTGGGACTGATAAAGCTTGGCAAAACTCAGGAATCCTCCGCGAAGAACTGGGCTGGTATGCGCCGCAGAAGGCCATAATTTTCGCAGAAAATTGTTTTTTGGGGGAAGATGCCGAGATCACCTGGTGTTGCAAATAGCAATATAACTGTGTTTACTACCACAAAAATTGCTGATCCTAAATTTATTTTTTTCTTTCTTTGATTACAGAGTGAATAACTACTGTTATATAACTACGATGCCATTTTTTTGTTGTATTCCTTTGCTTACAGCTGCCTGAGCATTTTGCGGCAAGGTAAGCACTTGGGCGTTAGCTTCGAGGCGACACACGTAGATAGGCTGGTGGCACGTGTACAAAAGCGCGGCAGAACTTGACAGTACTGAAATCTTGCTGATCAGGCCGTTTCGCTGAGTCTCCTTACTACTGAGGAAATTTGGAACAGTATACCGTTATCGTCCATTCACGTCGCTTCTGCCACGAGGAGAAGGAGGAGCAGCTGCCACACCACAGGTTGTAAAGCGACAACACGTGTATCTACACCACGCGACGAGCGTATCTGCGCGACCTGTGGACGGAACGGAACGCCTTCGACAGGCGATGGTTAATAAAGCGGTGGACGTTGCCCCGCTGTCTCCGTAGGGCGTTCTCAGCGGTCTCCGACGGCTTCCACCAAACGTGCGTATACGGCCTTCAATAAGGTTGAGAGCTGGGCTCGTTGGTGACTGATCATTATACCTCACGGTGAAGTAGCGCCCTTTGGTCGGATACTAAGGAAACAAAAAGGACATGAAACTTGTTACGAGTGTCGCCTCATTCTTGTCTCCTTTGTAACCGTTCCAAGGGCGCTACTTCACCGTGTAGTGCAGTGGTTGTGGCCAATTTTTAAATCCGCTCACTCCCCCGCACCACAGAAATAGAAATAATCTTTCGAAATAGTTGGCGCTTTTAGTAGTAGTAGTAGTAGTAGTAGTAGTAGTAGTAGTAGTAGTGGTAGTAGTAGTACTAGTAGTAGTAGTAGTAGTAGTAGTAGTAGTAGTAGTAGTAGTAGTAGTAGTAGTAGATATAGCTCGCGAGACCCCTGATATTAACCCATATAATGTTCCGTGTGATATCACAGTATACACGAAGTCCACTTTCATGTCTGAAATCGGTTTTCGATGCTTGAGTCGTGCAGCACAAAATAGGCGACTGTGTCACAGCACGAACCGACAGCCTCAAAGACGCTGAACACCCAAAATAGTGCACTGCTCTTTTGTCCTGTGAGAAAAACACCTGAGAATCACCGAGGCTTTTTTGCCGGCACCGTCGCGTGCAGGCTCTTCGTCACACTTAATAGCGTTTCTCTTTCAAGTGCAGAGCCGTCGAGGGGCCCGCACTGTCAGCATCTAAACATGTATTATGCCACCTGCCACACTGGTGAAATCATGTATATATAACATGGCTATTTTTATAGTGTGAAGGGCACGAGAAAGAGGGGTGAGGAGGTGATATAACGGTGAGGAGAAAGGATAGGAGGAGAGAAGAGGGTGAAACATAATAGCCATGTAGGCGTCACACAGAGGCATAGCCATGTATAGCATATTCATGTGTAGTATAGCATAGCAAGGGAGCAGTGACGGGGTAGTAGGAGTCAGGAGGAGTGGAACATGGTGCAGTCACGTTGAAGGGTGCTCGTTCGGGTGAATTGATGATCGTATACATCTTGGCCTGCCTGTTTTCTCCTCCTCTTGTCTTCGTTTTACAAGAGCACTGTTCTTTCACAAGATGGGGTCGTGTATAAATTTGCAAAAACATCACGTGGAGAGTAATATAGCAAGGGGTCCGAAAATAACTGAGGGTGAGAAGGAGTTATGGAAGGTGGAAGAGGAAAATAAGATGGGGAAAGTGAAGCGTAGCTTAGCCGTACATTTTATAGCATAGCATGGCGTGCGTAGTGGAAGCGAGGGTGAAAAGGGAAAACAGGAGGGGGTAATAGCACGATATTGCCGTGTATAACGTAGTTTTGCAAGGAGGCGAAAAACAGCTGGAAGGGCGACGAAGAGAGAAATTCCCGCCATGGACGACCAGCAGGCGTCGCGTTTAAAGCGCTAGCCATGACTTGTCCGTGAAAGCCTACATAGCCGAAAGGCAAAACAATCTCTGCTCCAAGCTTACTACAGTTGCCACGCTGAGTGTAACCACATTAAATTGATTTTTAATCGACGCCCAGATGGAAAACACGAAGCCATTGCTCGCCTACTGGAACATTCGCTCTCTGGGTCAGCCCTTGCGCAACCTACTCATCTACAAGGGCGTGGAGTTCGAAGACAAGCGCTACCCGCACGGGCCTCCGCCGGACTACAACCGCGAGTCGTGGCTGCGGGAGAAGTTCAGCCTGGGCTTTCCCTTCCCAAACATTCCGTACTACGTGGACGACGACGTCAGGATCACACAGAGCGTCGCCATCCTTCGCTACCTGGGAAGGAAGCACGACCTGGCAGGCAGGTGAGCGGCCGATCTCTTCGCATATATAAGGGCGACGCTTGCATAGATTGTTATTACGATAGTACTATTCCTGAATATAGAACTGATTCCAGCCAATTATGGGTACAGCCTTATGATTAACCAAAATGCCAGCCTACGGCAAATGAACTAAAAGACCCAAACAAGTATTTGTGGATTCAACGAGTTAACTTAAAGACTCGATGTTGGTTTTAGGAATCGCGGGCAACTGCAAAGAGTGTTAGAATAGGTTTACAGCCTGTCATAGGAATAGGTTTACATCATCTGTCATCGCCTGTCAAGCCTGACAGGCGATGCTCCGGGTGAACTGTCTGTTTCTCTGGTGTTATCCGATTGCCGGACCAGCAACATATGTAAGAGTAGCGAATGCATGTTGAGCTTATGCCGCGGTGCTTCTGCCTATGGTTACTCTCGACAACAGGATGCAGCTGGAGCCAAAGCTTAACAAGTGGACTTACCTTTTTTTTTTAAGCAGCAGCTTGAAGATGACGAGTTGCTACCTTGAATAAGACAACAACACCCGTCAAATTGTTGACACTGTTGACATCCCGTGTTCAAGCACATTCCTCTCTTTAAACCTTCATCGTCTCCTGGGAGAGAAAAATCTGGGAGAGAGAGAGAGAGAACAATAAAGAAAGACAGTGAGGTTAGAAATAAACTAAGAGGACTCCGGTTTGCTGCCCTGTGCTTGAAAAGGGGGAAAAAGGGTGTAAAACAATGAAAGAAAAGAAGAAGAGTTTGTGACAGCAGTGAAAAAAGTGTAGTGACTTAATGTCAATGTGACACCCATATATAGCCCTTGCATGAGAACGAAGCCAGATACAGGAGTGTTGTTTCAAGATGTTATTCTATTTACTCGACAAACGGGAGAACACCAAAGAGTGCTTAATCGAATTTTCCGTTCTAGCAGTTCATCAGTATACGTCTCTATGAAGACATTCATCGAGTGTTTTCTTGCGTTTGGGCCATAATTTTGGTGCAAAATAATGGCATAAAAGTGTGCTCGGCTCAGGCAATCCTTTCCCTAGGACGTAATTCACAATCCGGTTTACGGTGAAACAAAATACTCCAATGAGCACCAATTACAAAATACTCCAATGAGCTGATGTTGCCGGTCAAAGTGCCGGCTGACTCAGTGCACGGCATAAGGCGTAAGACTTAGTGCACGTATGCAGTGTAAATAGGCACCGCCATCACCATTTACATGTGATGTCCTGCTAGAAAAACGCTTAATTTTTGTTTATTAACTATAAAGAGTTGGTGGATATCGAGCAGACATAGTAAAGCTTTATCACGACATGCACACACAAAAAAAAGAGCTGCTGAGAAGGCTGCAGTGCAGCATCGCAACTGTTTTCTGACCTTCCTGCAATTCTTGCAACAGTGTACCTTCTAACCGACTTTCGACAGACTCCGTTGGCACGAAACAAGAGCATGTGGCCCGAGACGCGAGCATGCGCAGTGGTAGTGTCTATAAAGGTGCGACTATAAAATGATCCGCATTCAAAACTCCTGACGTCAACTTTCCAGACAAGCGAAGGCAAACATGGAACGCCATGGCGTTCGAATAGAGAAATTGAAATACGGGTCCGTCAAAAGGAAATCCTTCCCGTCGAAACAAAAGTATGTGATCACACGTAGAAAGAAGGAGCATGGGTCACTATATTATTTCCTTCTGAGCGGGTGTATATTTTAGCACTTAAAATGTTCGGTCATATTACCACGGGGTGAGAGTATAGACGAAAGACCGAAAGGGGTATATTTACAGATTGTACACGGAGTACACAATGTTCTTCAGCCAAGATTGGCTGGTTGGTTGGTTCCTCAACACATTGGCGCAACCCACCTAGGGGGATAGGCCATGAATGGGACGGTGCTTTGCTTTTCAAATTAATTCACTTCTTGAAAGAGAGGGTTGGAATAATTAGGTAATATAGGTAATAATAAAAGGTGCTAAATTTCTAAAAAACCTTGAAAAGAAAACATATAAACATACAAATAATTTTACATAAAACAACAGAAGGTACTATTTTTAGCATTCCATTCTTTTAGATTCTCGTAAGAAATTTGTAACAGCGGTAAAAGCGCTCCTGTGGCTGAATCCAAATGCGACTGCGCCAAATGAAAGAATCACCAAGATGGCAGAGGGGCAACAACAACACGAGCGCTTTTCCAGTCGTCGTCCTCGTCACTTCTATGGACCATTCCTTGATTTTCACCGTGTCTTGTATCAATATCAATGAAATATCGCGAACGTACAAACTTGCGAAGGCTTCATAACTCCAAATTAGGTGTAATAGCGAGTGATGCTCTTGTTGCTGATGCCGTGACAACTGCTATTAAGACCGGCCAAGCAAGCGTATTGTCTGCACGGCACAAGGATAAAGTTAGATTTATTGAAAGAAGTTTGCGTAGACTGTCTGCGTCTATAGGCTAGACTTGGCGGCAGTCTCTCCTCGGCACATGCGCGGATAAACCAAGTTGTGTGAGTTGTAACGTGGCTGTTGAAAAGCAAAGCCACCGAGTTTCTTCTTCTTCTTTTTTTCTTTTTCTCACAGACGCCCGTTGTTTTTAAGAACTTCTCTCCCCAATAAAAGGTGACCATGATTCTTCATGCTATCTCGTATATTCCCTAGTTTAACTTTGCCGATCCCGTGCTGCGAACTGCATCTCAGAAGCCATGCAAAAGTAAACGCATTGTTGAGATCTACTCCACCAGCTGATGCAACGACAGCGCAGCTGCTCACAAGAAAACCATCTGTTCCTTCAATGTCCTCATTTGATGTATTTTAAATATTCATTATGACATTGATTTGACCCTTACCCATGTGAACTGATGCTCGCGTGTCTTATATATTAATAATAAAATTGCGTATGAATGAGAATCATCGATTTTGCACCGGTTTATTTTTAGAGCACATTATTTTTAATATTCAGAAAACCAGACGTAAGTTCCTGACCGGAAATGCTTGAAAGAGAAACAATGGTGTCACTCGTGTCACTAAATATAAAAGGTGCCGTGACGAATGATGCGCGACTCTTTATTCACTGTCTGTGTCCATTGCGCAGTAATGACCAGGAGACCACGGAGCTGGACGTGCTTGAGCAGCAGGCCCGGGACATGTTTCTCACGATACCATACCAGGCGGCAAACGTGCCCGGCTGCAAAGGAGGCCTCGAGTGGTACGCCGAGAACATGGACTTCGTGCTCGAACCCTGGGAGAAGCACCTGAGCGACCGAAAGTGGGCTTTGGGCGACAGGCTGACCTACGTCGACTTCATGCTGTACGAAGGGTTCGACTGGCACCGGGAATTCAAGCCGGAGGCCATGGAGCGATACCCGAACATAGCGCAGTACTTGAAGAGATTCGAGGAGCTGCCCAACATCAAAGAGTTCTTCGCTTCGGAAAAGTACAACAGGTGGCCCATTCTGGGGCCAATGCGGCCGTGGGGCAACAGGAAGTGAAAAGAACTGAAAACACAAAGATCGAACCGAGGGGACAGCAATAAATAAACGTTACTGAGTGTCAAGATGTGTGTTTTTCTTGTCCTCAGTTGCGTGACCTCCTCAGTTTTGGTAATCATAGCTTGCTACAGTCGACGCTTGAGCTATGTCCCCCGCAGAGTTTCGTAAGGTGCTTACTATAAGGGTAACTGTGGCGCTGCGATCGTTCAGCCACCATCAGACAGACTGACGGGTGGTAGATAGATCAAGCTAGTATTCATGCTCGCGGCGTCAAACGCACCTGTGGGTTTGTTCATTATTGTCTGTTGACTTTTGTTTCGGATGAAAAAATTGGTGCTTGCGAACTTCAAGAGCTGATTTAAACTGAGGGCCTTAAAAACTTTAAGGTGGTGAGGTGTATCGGCTGAACCTTTGCTGGACACGGCGCTCTTCTCGGCCGTCACTCACTCTGTTCAATGTATCAGGTGCTGATCGGGCTCATGGCAGCGGCGGCGACGTATGCTACACCCGTGGCATTTCGACCGATCGACACATGGCCAGCGGCTCTTGGCATTCCACAAGCGACTACGCATGGTCTACTAGATTCACCAAGCACCTCGGAGCGGTGCCATCTGCGCATCGAAACGAGCTGGATGACAAAGCATCGTGGTACGCTTCCGGATCCGCCTACTGCTGGCTACAAAAGGGAGCCCCTGAACCAATGCCCACTGGGACACGGCGCTCTTCTCGGCCGTCACTCACTCTGTTCAATGTATCAGGTGCTGATCGGGCTCATGGCAGCGGCGGCGACGTATGCTACACCCGTGGCATTTCGACCGATCGACACATGGCCAGCGGCTCTTGGCATTCCACAAGCGACTACGCATGGTCTACTAGATTCACCAAGCACCTCGGAGCGGTGCCATCTGCGCATCGAAACGAGCTGGATGACAAAGCATCGTGGTACGCTTCCGGATCCGCCTACTGCTGGCTACAAAAGGGAGCCCCTGAACCAATGCCCACTGGGACACGGCGCTCTTCTCGGCCGTCACTCACTCTGTTCAATGTATCAGGTGCTGATCGGGCTCATGGCAGCGGCGGCGACGTATGCTACACCCGTGGCATTTCGACCGATCGACACATGGCCAGCGGCTCTTGGCATTCCACAAGCGACTACGCATGGTCTACTAGATTCACCAAGCACCTCGGAGCGGTGCCATCTGCGCATCGAAACGAGCTGGATGACAAAGCATCGTGGTACGCTTCCGGATCCGCCTACTGCTGGCTACAAAAGGGAGCCCCTGAACCAATGCCCACTGGGACACGGCGCTCTTCTCGGCCGTCACTCACTCTGTTCAATGTATCAGGTTAGTTATTTAGGCCGTTGTAATTGCTTTAGAAGCAGTGATGCCATGCTTTTAGAGTGTCGTGTCCCATTAATAGTAAATGGCTTATCTGGACATGCTATGCTGTTTCTCGCGAGTGTATGGCTGCCGCATTGAATTGGTCTGTCTTGGAGGGTTACGATGTGGCCTCTCAGACATTACTACTCTTGGCTGGTGACATAGAACAAAACCCTGGCCCTATGTCTGTGCCTGAGCGAGAACAGATAAGTAAAATCGAAGAAATGCTAAAGGTTCTACAGTCAGGGCAGGTAACCGTGTTGGAAAAGCTGTCGGGCATTGCTAAAACTCAGGATGAGCTTCGGAAAAAGCTGGACGACGTGATTACTAAAACTAATGTAATTGAAAAGCGCCTTACTACACTAGAGGAAACAGAAAAGAAGTTCGCTGACAAACTAGACGACTTAGAAAACAGAAGCCGGAGATCAAACTTGGTATTCTTTGGAATACCAGATAGTCATCCAAAGGAAACTTGGGAAGAATCCGAAAATCTAGTTAAGTCTGTCTGTACGGATGTATTAAAGCTGGAAAATATAGCAATAGAAAGGGCTCATCGTCTCGGGGCCTACAAAACAGAAAGAATTCGTCCAATAATTGCTAGCTTTTCAGGGTCGAAAACAAGAGAATCTGTTCTGCGAAACGCATACAGATTCAAGGGGACGTCATACAGCGTATCAGAAGACTTCAGCAAGGCAGTTCAAGAAAAACGCCGGCAGCTTTGGAAGTACGGTAAAGAAAAACAGCTCGACAAGAAAAATCGTGTACATTTAAGTTACGATAAGCTGGTAATCAATGGACAAGCATTTGCCTGGGATACTGACATGCACCAACCAGTTCCTCTTCGGGCGCATGCTCAGATACTGGGGCGGAAATGACATGATCATTCTAGCTTAAGAACAAATGGGAAATATACCATCACAAAAAGCTTTACACCAGTATTGTTGGTGGTCAATTGTCGAAGCCTAAAAAACAAAATTGATGATTTTACAATCTTACTTGAAACGGTGAAAGCGCAAATCGTTATGGGTACCGAATCATGGCTTGACGACACAGTTTCGGATGTAGAAATATTTCCGCCAGGTTTTACAGTGTACCGTAAAGATAGAAACAGGCATGGTGGTGGCGTGTTTCTTTTAATTTCAAGTAGCCTTGCCAGCGAAGAAGTTGTTTTTGATAATGAAACTGAATCAGTATGGTGCCGCGTCCAATTTCCCCAGGGAAACAACATCGTTTTTGGATCGTTTTACCGCCCACCTGACCACAACAATGAGTCTCTGATTCAACTTTCCGACATACTATCACAAATATCTCACTGCGTAATACTGGGAGGGGATTTCAATCTGCCCGATATGAAATGGGATTCCGACTGTGTAGCCCCACAAAAAAATCGAAATTGTTCTGCCTTTTCAGAACTAATGAGCGTCTATGGGCTACAACAATATGTGAACGAACCAACTCGGTTTAACGCTTTACTAGATCTTTTACTAAGCAATGACGAAAATGTTATTGTTCACACAAATGTATGTCCAGGAATTAGTGATCATAGTTGCGTTGTTGCAGAGTTAAACGTTTCTAGAATACCTGCGTGTAAGCAAACCCCTCGAAATGTTTTCATGTACGACAGAGGGGACTTTAATGCCATTTCCGAAGAGCTGGTCTTGTATTATCCCACTTTTTTATGCATATCGGAGTCATGCGGCATGGATGAATTGTGGCAAATTTTCCGTGACAAGGTTACAGAGCTAGTGAATATGTACGTACCTCAGAGGTGTCTAAGATGCAGAAAGAGGCACAAACCCTGGTTCAACTCTGAGATACGCAAACTTGTTAGAAAAGCAGCGAATGCCCATAAAAGGTTTCTTAAAAAGAGAACAGCACTAAATAAAACAAAGCTCAAAAGTGTAAACAAAGAGCTTAAGTTAAAACTAAAACAGGCAAAGCGTGTCTTCTTTGACAAGCTAAACACAGACTTGAAGTGTAATCCAAAATTCTTTTGGAAGTATGTCAAGAGCAACAGAAAAGATGATACAGCTATCCCTGACCTTTTAACCCAGGAAAAAACTATAACGGATGACTTGGAGAAAGCTGAAGCATTTAACGCCTATTTTCAGTCAGTGTTTTCAAAAAGAACTGAACACTCTCCAATGCTACCTTCAAAAAATATTGGTAATGAAATGGCGGAAATTGAAATCGATTACGCTGGTTTGGATAGTCTGCTGCGTACTCTGGACACCTCTAAGGCTACAGGGCCTGACGGTATATCATCTCATGTACTTAAAAAGTGTCACGTTATTATTGCACAATATTTATGCATAATGTACAAGTTGTCTCTAGACACCGGCGTTATTCCAAGGGATTGGAAAACAGCCAATGTGGTTCCTGTGCACAAGGCAGGAAGCAAAAAACATGTACAAAATTATCGTCCCATATCATTAATTTCAACCTGTTGCAAATTATTAGAACACGTTATTTATAGCGCATTGTTCAAATATCTCGAATCTACTCATTTCTTTGCCCGCTCCCAGCATGGATTTCGGCAGGGTCGTTCATGCGTCACACAACTGAATTTCAGCATGACGTACTGACTGCGCTTGACCGTAACAACATTGTTGATGCATTATTTCTCGACTTTCGCAAGGCATTGATACGGTCCCACATAATCTGCTAGATATTAAACTGGCTTCACTGAATATTAATGCTAAGCTGCAAACCTGGCTACGGAATTACTTAAGTGGTCGTAAACAGTGTGTTGTTTTAAATTCTAAAACGTCTTCATATGTAAACGTGACTTCAGGCGTGCCACAAGGGTAGCGTTCTAGGTCCGCTGTTATTTTTGGTTTATGTAAATGATATAGCATATAACATAAAATCTTGCATAAAATTATTCGCAGACGATTGTGTCATCTACCGTCACATTACTTCAATCACAGACACTGAATTATTGCAAGATGACTTAAACACGGTAACACATTGGTGCTCCACGTGGAATATGTGCTTAAATATCTCGAAGTGCAACCACATCAGCTTTGCAAAGAACATTTCAAAAATCCAGTGCACATACAGTATTAATGGCGAGGCAGTCAAAAAAGTGCCCGAGTGTAAATATTTAGGAATTTACTTGACAGAATCATTCCATTGGAACAGACACATAGACCAAATGATCTCAAAGGCTAGTAGAATGTTGTTTTTTATTCGTAGAAACTTTCACTGTGCAACAAAAGAGGTGAAAGAAACTCTTTACTTCCTTCTTGTCAGGTCTATACTGGAATATGCTTGTGTTATCTGGGACCCGGCTCAAAAGTATCTTGCAAAAACAATAGAAAAGTCCAAAACCAGGCAGCCCGTTTCGTCAGCAACAACTACGACCCATTCGCTAGTATGTCAGAAATAAAGGCCATATTAGGCTGGGAAACTCTAAAATCTAGAAGACGGAAACTTCGATTAAAACTTCTGCATAGCATATATTATAACCTAACAGGAATTAATAAGTCTGAATACCTACTAGCACCAACATATCGTTCCACAAGATGCCAACACTCACATAAAATACAAGAATACGCATACAAAACCACTACTTTTGCCAACTCCTTCTTTTTAAAAACAATTAGAGACTGGAATGAACTTCCCGAAGGTATAGTGAACTTGAGTGACAACAGTGCTTTTTTCTCATCGTTGTGAAATTGTGACATAGGTACTTCTCTTTTGGTACCTGTTGTCATGTGTAATATTGTACTAAAATATTCTTTATTTTTATATGTTCTTATAATTGAATTTTTCACTATGTTTGGCGTCTTATCGCAGAAATGTTTTCTATGACTTCTTATGTATACCCCCCTGCAGTAATGCCACTACGGCGTTGCAGGAACTATGTAAATAAAATAAAATAAAATAAAATAAACTTTGTCATGCAACAAAACAGTTGCACACCACACGGAGTCAAACGAATAAAAAAAACTATTAGGCAAGCACTTTTGCTACGTTTAATTTCGATGCTGGTTGAAGCATCACGCTTAGTAGCTTCCACAAAAAACAGTGCCAGATTTATCTCTATTGTTCTGTTCTGTTCTGTTCTGTTATGACTGTTTTGCTGTGGAGAGGTTGAGGTCCATGTTGCCTTGGCTACTCCGATCAATAAGTTCAGCAGCGGAAAAAAAATAATACTGAACGGTATCCGAAAATAAACTATCCAAAAAAGAACATAATAGCACACTGTAACCAGTTCAAATATTATTCCAATACACAGTTTGCTTGCAGCAGTTCACGCTGTCATAAACTATTAACATGCACACCTTCCTTTCCTACCGTCAGTATATGCACTAACACCTTTCACATATATCAATCCCTGGCTGTCTATCACAGGTGCTTATCTAGTCCGGTCTCCACTAAAAAGACTGCCAGGAAGACAGACTTTTTAGTGGAGACTTTTTAGTGTGTGTGATGCGACATGTGTCTATCCTTCTCTCTCTTTTTTACTCCTCTCTCCCCCTCCCCATGTGTAGGGTAGCAAACTGGACGCATAGTCTAGTTAACCTCGCTACCTTTCCTACATTCCTGCGCTCTCTCTCTCTCTCTCTGTTAGGAAGATGTTCACCTTTTTCTGAAGATGCATCTCAGGCCATGGTCCGAGTAATTTCTTTAATATGAGGGACCGTCTGTCCAAACTTGCTAATTTGTCCTTTAATTTTTGTTATTATGAAACCATATGTCACCGAGCAACCGAAGCTTGTCTTCGGGGCTCGGTGACGACATCAGTGCCTCCTGCAGACCTTCTGAACTTTTTGTTCGTTACCATTTTCTTTGTTATCATTTGTGCGGTTCCTTCCACATGCTAAGGCAGCCTAACAATGAAAACCATTACGTCTGCACTCTTTTAACGTGTGTACATTTCGGTGTCAATTTACATTCCACTTAATTACTCTTAATCATTCCATTACGTCAGAGTACTTTTTAATCACCTTCTTGCTTCTCCTCAATCACA